>OX352267.1:0-7500 GCA_947086405.1 Esperia sulphurella
ACCTAACCTAACCTAACCTAACCTAACCTATACCTAACCTAACCTAACCTAACCTAACCTAACCTAACCTAACCTAACCTAACCTAACCTAACCTAACCTAACCTAACCTAACCTAACCTAACCTAACCTAACCTAACCTAACCTAACCTAACCTAACCTAACCTAACCTAACCTAACCTAACCTAACCTAACCTAACCTAACCTAACCTAACCTAACCTAACCTAACCTAACCTAACCTAACCTAACCTAACCTAACCTAACCTAACCTAACCTAACCTAACCTAACCTAACCTAACCTAACCTAACCTAACCTAACCTAACCTAACCTAACCTAACCTAACCTAACCTAACCTAACCTAACCTAACCTAACCTAACCTAACCTAACCTAACCTAACCTAACCTAACCTAACCTAACCTAACCTAACCTAACCTAACCTAACCTAACCTAACCTAACCTAACCTAACCTAACCTAACCTAACCTAACCTAACCTAACCTAACCTAACCTAACCTAACCTAACCTAACCTAACCTAACCTAACCTAACCTAACCTAACCTAACCTAACCTAACCTAACCTAACCTAACCTAACCTAACCTAACCTAACCTAACCTAACCTAACCTAACCTAACCTAACCTAACCTAACCTAACCTAACCTAACCTAACCTAACCTAACCTAACCTAACCTAACCTAACCTAACCTAACCTAACCTAACCTAACCTAACCTAACCTAACCTAACCTAACCTAACCTAACCTAACCTAACCTAACCTAACCTAACCTAACCTAACCTAACCTAACCTAACCTAACCTAACCTAACCTAACCTAACCTAACCTAACCTAACCTAACCTAACCTAACCTAACCTAACCTAACCTAACCTAACCTAACCTAACCTAACCTAACCTAACCTAACCTAACCTAACCTAACCTAACCTAACCTAACCTAACCTAACCTAACCTAACCTAACCTAACCTAACCTAACCTAACCTAACCTAACCTAACCTAACCTAACCTAACCTAACCTAACCTAACCTAACCTAACCTAACCTAACCTAACCTAACCTAACCTAACCTAACCTAACCTAACCTAACCTAACCTAACCTAACCTAACCTAACCTAACCTAACCTAACCTAACCTAACCTAACCTAACCTAACCTAACCTAACCTAACCTAACCTAACCTAACCTAACCTAACCTAACCTAACCTAACCTAACCTAACCTAACCTAACCTAACCTAACCTAACCTAACCTAACCTAACCTAACCTAACCTAACCTAACCTAACCTAACCTAACCTAACCTAACCTAACCTAACCTAACCTAACCTAACCTAACCTAACCTAACCTAACCTAACCTAACCTAACCTAACCTAACCTAACCTAACCTAACCTAACCTAACCTAACCTAACCTAACCTAACCTAACCTAACCTAACCTAACCTAACCTAACCTAACCTAACCTAACCTAACCTAACCTAACCTAACCTAACCTAACCTAACCTAACCTAACCTAACCTAACCTAACCTAACCTAACCTAACCTAACCTAACCTAACCTAACCTAACCTAACCTAACCTAACCTAACCTAACCTAACCTAACCTAACCTAACCTAACCTAACCTAACCTAACCTAACCTAACCTAACCTAACCTAACCTAACCTAACCTAACCTAACCTAACCTAACCTAACCTAACCTAACCTAACCTAACCTAACCTAACCTAACCTAACCTAACCTAACCTAACCTAACCTAACCTAACCTAACCTAACCTAACCTAACCTAACCTAACCTAACCTAACCTAACCTAACCTAACCTAACCTAACCTAACCTAACCTAACCTAACCTAACCTAACCTAACCTAACCTAACCTAACCTAACCTAACCTAACCTAACCTAACCTAACCTAACCTAACCTAA
Organism: Esperia sulphurella; assembly: GCA_947086405.1. NCBI lineage: Eukaryota > Metazoa > Arthropoda > Insecta > Lepidoptera > Oecophoridae > Esperia > Esperia sulphurella. Next base: position 1,928 of record OX352267.1, read on the forward strand.
CCTAACCTAACCTAACCTAACCTAACCTAACCTAACCTAACCTAACCTAACCTAACCTAACCTAACCTAACCTAACCTAACCTAACCTAACCTAACCTAACCTAACCTAACCTAACCTAACCTAACCTAACCTAACCTAACCTAACCTAACCTAACCTAACCTAACCTAACCTAACCTAACCTAACCTAACCTAACCTAACCTAACCTAACCTAACCTAACCTAACCTAACCTAACCTAACCTAACCTAACCTAACCTAACCTAACCTAACCTAACCTAACCTAACCTAACCTAACCTAACCTAACCTAACCTAACCTAACCTAACCTAACCTAACCTAACCTAACCTAACCTAACCTAACCTAACCTAACCTAACCTAACCTAACCTAACCTAACCTAACCTAACCTAACCTAACCTAACCTAACCTAACCTAACCTAACCTAACCTAACCTAACCTAACCTAACCTAACCTAACCTAACCTAACCTAACCTAACCTAACCTAACCTAACCTAACCTAACCTAACCTAACCTAACCTAACCTAACCTAACCTAACCTAACCTAACCTAACCTAACCTAACCTAACCTAACCTAACCTAACCTAACCTAACCTAACCTAACCTAACCTAACCTAACCTAACCTAACCTAACCTAACCTAACCTAACCTAACCTAACCTAACCTAACCTAACCTAACCTAACCTAACCTAACCTAACCTAACCTAACCTAACCTAACCTAACCTAACCTAACCTAACCTAACCTAACCTAACCTAACCTAACCTAACCTAACCTAACCTAACCTAACCTAACCTAACCTAACCTAACCTAACCTAACCTAACCTAACCTAACCTAACCTAACCTAACCTAACCTAACCTAACCTAACCTAACCTAACCTAACCTAACCTAACCTAACCTAACCTAACCTAACCTAACCTAACCTAACCTAACCTAACCTAACCTAACCTAACCTAACCTAACCTAACCTAACCTAACCTAACCTAACCTAACCTAACCTAACCTAACCTAACCTAACCTAACCTAACCTAACCTAACCTAACCTAACCTAACCTAACCTAACCTAACCTAACCTAACCTAACCTAACCTAACCTAACCTAACCTAACCTAACCTAACCTAACCTAACCTAACCTAACCTAACCTAACCTAACCTAACCTAACCTAACCTAACCTAACCTAACCTAACCTAACCTAACCTAACCTAACCTAACCTAACCTAACCTAACCTAACCTAACCTAACCTAACCTAACCTAACCTAACCTAACCTAACCTAACCTAACCTAACCTAACCTAACCTAACCTAACCTAACCTAACCTAACCTAACCTAACCTAACCTAACCTAACCTAACCTAACCTAACCTAACCTAACCTAACCTAACCTAACCTAACCTAACCTAACCTAACCTAACCTAACCTAACCTAACCTAACCTAACCTAACCTAACCTAACCTAACCTAACCTAACCTAACCTAACCTAACCTAACCTAACCTAACCTAACCTAACCTAACCTAACCTAACCTAACCTAACCTAACCTAACCTAACCTAACCTAACCTAACCTAACCTAACCTAACCTAACCTAACCTAACCTAACCTAACCTAACCTAACCTAACCTAACCTAACCTAACCTAACCTAACCTAACCTAACCTAACCTAACCTAACCTAACCTAACCTAACCTAACCTAACCTAACCTAACCTAACCTAACCTAACCTAACCTAACCTAACCTAACCTAACCTAACCTAACCTAACCTAACCTAACCTAACCTAACCTAACCTAACCTAACCTAACCTAACCTAACCTAACCTAACCTAACCTAACCTAACCTAACCTAACCTAACCTAACCTAACCTAACCTAACCTAACCTAACCTAACCTAACCTAACCTAACCTAACCTAACCTAACCTAACCTAACCTAACCTAACCTAACCTAACCTAACCTAACCTAACCTAACCTAACCTAACCTAACCTAACCTAACCTAACCTAACCTAACCTAACCTAACCTAACCTAACCTAACCTAACCTAACCTAACCTAACCTAACCTAACCTAACCTAACCTAACCTAACCTAACCTAACCTAACCTAACCTAACCTAACCTAACCTAACCTAACCTAACCTAACCTAACCTAACCTAACCTAACCTAACCTAACCTAACCTAACCTAACCTAACCTAACCTAACCTAACCTAACCTAACCTAACCTAACCTAACCTAACCTAACCTAACCTAACCTAACCTAACCTAACCTAACCTAACCTAACCTAACCTAACCTAACCTAACCTAACCTAACCTAACCTAACCTAACCTAACCTAACCTAACCTAACCTAACCTAACCTAACCTAACCTAACCTAACCTAACCTAACCTAACCTAACCTAACCTAACCTAACCTAACCTAACCTAACCTAACCTAACCTAACCTAACCTAACCTAACCTAACCTAACCTAACCTAACCTAACCTAACCTAACCTAACCTAACCTAACCTAACCTAACCTAACCTAACCTAACCTAACCTAACCTAACCTAACCTAACCTAACCTAACCTAACCTAACCTAACCTAACCTAACCTAACCTAACCTAACCTAACCTAACCTAACCTAACCTAACCTAACCTAACCTAACCTAACCTAACCTAACCTAACCTAACCTAACCTAACCTAACCTAACCTAACCTAACCTAACCTAACCTAACCTAACCTAACCTAACCTAACCTAACCTAACCTAACCTAACCTAACCTAACCTAACCTAACCTAACCTAACCTAACCTAACCTAACCTAACCTAACCTAACCTAACCTAACCTAACCTAACCTAACCTAACCTAACCTAACCTAACCTAACCTAACCTAACCTAACCTAACCTAACCTAACCTAACCTAACCTAACCTAACCTAACCTAACCTAACCTAACCTAACCTAACCTAACCTAACCTAACCTAACCTAACCTAACCTAACCTAACCTAACCTAACCTAACCTAACCTAACCTAACCTAACCTAACCTAACCTAACCTAACCTAACCTAACCTAACCTAACCTAACCTAACCTAACCTAACCTAACCTAACCTAACCTAACCTAACCTAACCTAACCTAACCTAACCTAACCTAACCTAACCTAACCTAACCTAACCTAACCTAACCTAACCTAACCTAACCTAACCTAACCTAACCTAACCTAACCTAACCTAACCTAACCTAACCTAACCTAACCTAACCTAACCTAACCTAACCTAACCTAACCTAACCTAACCTAACCTAACCTAACCTAACCTAACCTAACCTAACCTAACCTAACCTAACCTAACCTAACCTAACCTAACCTAACCTAACCTAACCTAACCTAACCTAACCTAACCTAACCTAACCTAACCTAACCTAACCTAACCTAACCTAACCTAACCTAACCTAACCTAACCTAACCTAACCTAACCTAACCTAACCTAACCTAACCTAACCTAACCTAACCTAACCTAACCTAACCTAACCTAACCTAACCTAACCTAACCTAACCTAACCTAACCTAACCTAACCTAACCTAACCTAACCTAACCTAACCTAACCTAACCTAACCTAACCTAACCTAACCTAACCTAACCTAACCTAACCTAACCTAACCTAACCTAACCTAACCTAACCTAACCTAACCTAACCTAACCTAACCTAACCTAACCTAACCTAACCTAACCTAACCTAACCTAACCTAACCTAACCTAACCTAACCTAACCTAACCTAACCTAACCTAACCTAACCTAACCTAACCTAACCTAACCTAACCTAACCTAACCTAACCTAACCTAACCTAACCTAACCTAACCTAACCTAACCTAACCTAACCTAACCTAACCTAACCTAACCTAACCTAACCTAACCTAACCTAACCTAACCTAACCTAACCTAACCTAACCTAACCTAACCTAACCTAACCTAACCTAACCTAACCTAACCTAACCTAACCTAACCTAACCTAACCTAACCTAACCTAACCTAACCTAACCTAACCTAACCTAACCTAACCTAACCTAACCTAACCTAACCTAACCTAACCTAACCTAACCTAACCTAACCTAACCTAACCTAACCTAACCTAACCTAACCTAACCTAACCTAACCTAACCTAACCTAACCTAACCTAACCTAACCTAACCTAACCTAACCTAACCTAACCTAACCTAACCTAACCTAACCTAACCTAACCTAACCTAACCTAACCTAACCTAACCTAACCTAACCTAACCTAACCTAACCTAACCTAACCTAACCTAACCTAACCTAACCTAACCTAACCTAACCTAACCTAACCTAACCTAACCTAACCTAACCTAACCTAACCTAACCTAACCTAACCTAACCTAACCTAACCTAACCTAACCTAACCTAACCTAACCTAACCTAACCTAACCTAACCTAACCTAACCTAACCTAACCTAACCTAACCTAACCTAACCTAACCTAACCTAACCTAACCTAACCTAACCTAACCTAACCTAACCTAACCTAACCTAACCTAACCTAACCTAACCTAACCTAACCTAACCTAACCTAACCTAACCTAACCTAACCTAACCTAACCTAACCTAACCTAACCTAACCTAACCTAACCTAACCTAACCTAACCTAACCTAACCTAACCTAACCTAACCTAACCTAACCTAACCTAACCTAACCTAACCTAACCTAACCTAACCTAACCTAACCTAACCTAACCTAACCTAACCTAACCTAACCTAACCTAACCTAACCTAACCTAACCTAACCTAACCTAACCTAACCTAACCTAACCTAACCTAACCTAACCTAACCTAACCTAACCTAACCTAACCTAACCTAACCTAACCTAACCTAACCTAACCTAACCTAACCTAACCTAACCTAACCTAACCTAACCTAACCTAACCTAACCTAACCTAACCTAACCTAACCTAACCTAACCTAACCTAACCTAACCTAACCTAACCTAACCTAACCTAACCTAACCTAACCTAACCTAACCTAACCTAACCTAACCTAACCTAACCTAACCTAACCTAACCTAACCTAACCTAACCTAACCTAACCTAACCTAACCTAACCTAACCTAACCTAACCTAACCTAACCTAACCTAACCTAACCTAACCTAACCTAACCTAACCTAACCTAACCTAACCTAACCTAACCTAACCTAACCTAACCTAACCTAACCTAACCTAACCTAACCTAACCTAACCTAACCTAACCTAACCTAACCTAACCTAACCTAACCTAACCTAACCTAACCTAACCTAACCTAACCTAACCTAACCTAACCTAACCTAACCTAACCTAACCTAACCTAACCTAACCTAACCTAACCTAACCTAACCTAACCTAACCTAACCTAACCTAACCTAACCTAACCTAACCTAACCTAACCTAACCTAACCTAACCTAACCTAACCTAACCTAACCTAACCTAACCTAACCTAACCTAACCTAACCTAACCTAACCTAACCTAACCTAACCTAACCTAACCTAACCTAACCTAACCTAACCTAACCTAACCTAACCTAACCTAACCT
>OX352267.1:10000-32500 GCA_947086405.1 Esperia sulphurella
GACTCCTTAGGGCATGAGACGGGCGAACTGCGCCCGCCTCCTGCCCCTCCGCCTACGCCGGAGCGGGGGTGCGTCGACCTCGTCTTCGCGCTCCCGCTCCGCGGCCTCCTTCTGTGAGATAACTGTCTCGCAGAAGGAGGCCACTGCCTCCCAGGATCTCTCGCTGCGGAGCATGAACGCCACTACGGCGTGCAGCGAGAGATCCTCCACACCTCCCATCTCCATCACCAGGTCTTGGCGCTCCAGATCCCAACGGCCACACTCTTCCAGAGTGTGTTGGGCCGTGTCGTCCGGAGCGCCACATTCATTACATAACGGACTCGGCTCCCTTCCTATCTGATGCAGGTAGTGGCCGAAACAACCATGTCCGGTCACCACCTGCGTCATCCGGAACCCGAGTCCGCCGTGCCCTCGGTCTAACCACCCCTCCAGTGACGGGAGGACTGCCCCTATGGTACGGGTTCCATAGGGGGAGTCCTCCAGCTCCTCCTTCCACCTCTCTCGCAGCCGTCGAGCTGCCATTCGGCGAGCTCCCTCGACCACTTCGGGGCCAGGGCGGTCCCCACGCGCCCTGGCCTCGGCCCTCACACGGTACGTCTCCGCGTGCACCCCGGCATCCAGCTCCCATGGCGGGGTGCAAGCGAGGACGCACGCCGCCGCGTGTGACACGGTCACATAGGCCCTCGCGATTCGGCAGGCCACTATTCTCTGTGGCCTGCGCAGGAGGGCCTTGTTCCGGGCCGACAATCTATCCGCCCATATGGGGGCCCCGTACAGCGCCATGCTCCGGATGACACCGGCAAACAGGCGCCTGCACGGGGTCCCCGGTCCACCCAGGTTGGGCAACAACCTCCCAAGGGCCGCTGCCGCGGCCACGATTCGGGGAGCCAACCTACGGAAGTGCTCCCCGAAATCCCACTTCCGGTCCAGATCAAGGCCAAGATATTTAATCGTGGCCTTGATCCGGACCCCCTCCCCTCCAATTTGGAGCGTGCCCCCCGCCCCCCGCCCCCAACCTCGGCCACCGAATACGATGGCCTCAGTTTTGGCGAGGGACACGCTCAACCCCAATAGGCCAATGCGGCCGACCGCGAGTTCCGCCGCGACCTCCGCCCTCCTTTTCACCTCACGGAACTCCTTCCCCCGCACTGCCACCATAGTGTCATCGGCATAACATATGGTGACCGTGCGGGGAAGCTGCACCCCCCGTATGGCCCAATCATACCCGATGTTCCACAGGAGGGGTCCGAGCACGGACCCCTGTGGAACACCGCAGGTCATATTTCGGGCCATAATTCCCCCCTCCGTCTCGTAGAGCACTACCCTGTCTGTAAGGTAGTGCTCTACAACCCTCCTCAGGTAGGGAGGCACTCGGTGGTAAATGAGTGCCTCCCTTATCACCCCGTAGGGGAGGGTGCCAAACGCGTTGGCGATATCTAACGATACCGCCACCACACCCTCCCCCCTGCCTGCTGCGTCTTCGCTGAAGTCCCTGAGGGACTTCAGCGCGTCCATCGTGGACCGCCCCTCCCGGAACCCGTACTGCCGATCGCACAGGTCCGGGCCCGCACCGTTCAGGTGGTCGACGATGCGGCTGGACAGGATCCGCTCCAGCATTTTCCCCACCTCGTCCAATAGGACGATGGGGCGATAGCCGGAGGGACTGTCCGCAGGGCGGCCCTCTTTGCGCAGCAGGCACAACCTCCCCTCCTTCCAGCATCTCGGGAATCGCCCCTCCCTCAGACAATCGTCATACAGGAGTTTGAGGCGGTTCCCGAGATGCTGCAGGGCTACCGGGAGGACTCTCCCCGGCACCCCGTCCGGCCCTGGGGCCTTCTTCCGTCCCCGTAGGCGGTCTATGGCCCACTTGAACTCGTCGTCCGTGATGGGCGGGACGACGAGTTCACGCGGGGCCGGCTCCGCCGAGTGGATGGACATACTCGGCGGAGCAAACTCCGGCACTACGGGGAACAAACCCTCGACAACTCGCGCGAGGAGTTCTGGCTCCAGCGAGTCCATGGGGGGGGCATGCTGCATCCGATTCCGGACCAGCTTGTACGGCCTCCCCCATGGGTCTCTGTCCAGTGTGGCCAGGAACTCCTCGCGCGCCTCCTCCTTCCTTCGGGAGATCTCCTTCTGGAGATCTCCCTTTGCCCTCCTGAGGGCCTCATATAGGAGGCCCTCCTCCTCCGCCGTATGCCGACGGCGCCTGCAGCGGGTGTAGGCCCGGCGAGCACGGTTACCAGTGGCACGGAGAGCCGCAATCTCCTCCGTCCACCAGTAGACCTGCCTCCTCGCCGGCACCCGCCGCGTCCGAGGCATCGAAGCGTCGCACACCTCCTGCAACGTCGCCCGGAAGTGTGCCGCACGCTCCTCTACCTCGGCGCCCCTCGGCAGAGGCTCCCCCCACGCCTGGACCGCGGCCGCCTCCTCCACCATCTCCGGGTCCAGGCGCGAGACGGTCCACCTCGGAAGCCGCGAGGTGGCCCGCCTCCCCCTCCTCAGGCCTGGCGGTGCCGCGCCGCCGGCCGTGGTGTGGACCCTCATCCGAACGTACAGATGATCGGAGAGGGTCTCCACGTCCTCCAGGACACGCCAATCAGCGATGCGTGCGGCGATTGCGGGGGTGGCGAACGAAACGTCCACAATCGACCCCCCCTGCCGCCGCACGCATGTGTCGGTCGTGCCCCGGTTCAGCACCGCCAGACCTGTTGCGACCGTCCATTCCCCAAGGGCTTCGCCCTTGGGGTTTGTGACGGCCGACCCCCACATCGGGCTCTTGGCATTGAGGTCCCCCAGCACGATGACCTGTGCCGGGTTCCCTCGCCTCACCACTCCTCCTACCACCTCCAAAAAGGCCTCAAACTCTCGCAGCGGCCGATTTGGGGAGAAATACACCCCCACTAGGAGGGTATCTCCCCATTTGGCCGCCGCGAGACCCGGCCCCCGCTCCACTTGCGTGAGGGGGAGAGCATCTCCCCCTCTCGGCCCCACAATCGCCACCGAGCCGTCTGTCGCCCCCACCCAGTTGGGCTGGGGGGGGACGAAGTACGGCTCCGCCACCACCGCAACGCCAACACTCCACTCGGCCATGACCTGCATCAGCAGGTCCTGGGCGCGAGCAGAGTGGTTGACGTTGCCCTGCAGGATGTCCAAATGCCGGTGTACTGGCATTTAGACATCCATGCGTGTGACTTCCGGGGCCGGTGTGGCGCGACTGCTGTTGGCCGCCACCGGGGCGACGGCTGGGGGCTCCCTCCCTCGGACTTCTGGAGGGGCGCATGAGATGCCCCCCATCATGTGCCCCGCGGGGCGCTTGGCCAGGTGGCAGACTGCACAGAAGGCCTTCACTTCTTTGCAGTCCGCCATCCTGTGGCCGGGCTTGCTGCACCTGAAGCACAGCTCGCTCCGGTCCACAGGCGACGGACACATGGCCCTCGTGTGCCCCTGGCCTAGACAACGGTAGCAGCGCATCGCTACCGTGTCCACCGTCTTTATTTGGGCCGCCGACCACCCCACAATGATACGCCCCTCTGCGAGGAGGGCGTTGGCCGCGGTGACCGGGCACTGCACCAGGGCCGACCCTGTGCCGTTGCGCAGCACCCGGATTTTTCCCACCTTGACGTCTGCAGGCGAGCAGCCGCCCTTAGTGGCAATCGCCACCGCCACCGCCTCCGAGGTGGCCGTCTCGTCCAGGCCCGTCACTTGCAGGCCCGCCATTTTGACGGGCCTGTAGACATTCGCTACATCACCGACGAGCGCCCCGATTCTTCGGCATAGCTCGTCGGCCATGCGTCCGCCATTCTCCCCTGGGACCTCGATGATTCTGGCCCCAGTGGCCGTCTTCCGGACCCGGACATGGTCCAGCCCTACCTCGGCCAGGCCGAAGGAGGTGGTGGCCTTGGTCATGACGGAGGCATACGACGCCTCCGCCTCCGGCTTTAGGGCCACCACGACCGCCGCCGTGTTCGGCGCTGCCAACTTTCTTGGCTGGGGGGCGGGCTTTTTGGCTGCAGCTACCGGTGCTGCAGCCGACTTGGGGCCCTTCCCCTTTCCCCTCCCCTTTCGAACCACCTCTACCCAGGACGCCTGGGGAGGTGGTTGCGCCGTCTGTGTCCCGGTAGCGGGAGCGGCCCTCGGGGGCTTGGTGGCCGGTCCTGGGGGGGGCACGGCCGCACTCTTCTGAGGAGCAGGCGCAGCCTGCTTCGCGACCGGCGCTGCCCGCGGCACTGCCGCTGGCCCCGGCTGGGCAGCAGGGATGCTGGCAGCCGCAGCCGCAGCCCTCTTCCGGTCCGCCGCCAGGGATGGGCGGAGGATAGGTTCCGCGGGGAGACGCTTTTCCAGCTCCCCGAGCCGGACATTCAGCATCTCCCCCATGCCGCGGAACCTATCGTGTATAACGTCACCGAGTGACAGGAAGAGCTCATTCTTGAGCTCCCCTATCACTGCCACCAGATCCTGGGCCCCGCCAGCCAGCGGCGCCGGAGTTGCGGGAGGAGTGGCCCTCCTGTCGGAGAACGCCGACCGCAGGGCCTTCGTCTCCGACTGGAGAATCGCCATTTGCTCCCGCATCCTCTTATTGTCGGCCCTCAATATTCTCAATTCCTCCTTCTCCGTGCGGGACTGGAGGAATTCCGTGGCCTCCAGGATATCCTGGCAGGCCACGTTCATCCTCCCCCACACTTCCCCTTTAAGATTGCCGCATTTCGCGGCCTCCTTCAGTATAACGCGGGCGGCGGAGCGCGCGCTCTCCAGCCACCCGTCTCTATCCTGTTCCACTTCGCTCGCGGGACTGCGCTCCCTCGACACGTCCGCTTTCGCTCCCCTCCCCCTTCTCGGGGAAGAACGAGACCCACGTGAGCCCCGCGACCCCAGCGTGGGGAAGCTCAGCCTGTACTCGGCCGCCGCGTCCGCGTCCGCCTCGAATTCCGCGAACTCCAGTTCGCGGAGCTTCGACTTGGCCGCGGCCAGCCCCGAGTAGGCCCCTTTGGGCTGTACAGCCCTCCCCCTACGAGCCGAGTTGACCTTCGCCCCCTCGGTCTCGTCCCCCCCTGCGGCAATGGGCCGCTTAGTAGCGCGACCGTACGTCGCGCCTCCCTCCCTGGAGACCACCATCTCCATTCCACCTTCGTCCGAGGAAGAGTCGGACAAGTTGACCTGCACGGTCGCCCTGTCCTCCCCCTCCTCCCCACCGGCCATAGAAGGCCCCGCCTCCATTTCCCCTTCCCTTTCCCCCCACTCGGCACCTTCCAGGTGGAAGGGGGACCGAGCAAATGGGAAAAGAAAGAAGAAAAAAACAAAAATGTATGAAAATTCGGTCAAGCGCGAGTCGACCGAATTTTACAACTTTAAGAAAATTTCGGGAGAAAATTAATTTCTCCCGAACCCCCCCACGTAATACGGCGCGAGTGGTGTCGTTTGACAGCACTCGCGACCGGCTACCCCCAAACAAATCCCCAAAAATCCCCTCCCTTTCCTGCAGGAGGTACAACCCTCGGAAAAGTTTTACAAACTTAACCGAAAGTTGGACGACACTGCAGGAAAAGAATAGCAATCCGCTATTTGCCTAATAACTTTGGACACGAGTGTCCAAAAATTATGCGGCAAATAGCAGTGCACGCACCCTCCCGAGCTCCAACAAGTACAAAGAGAAAAACAAGAAAAAACCAGAAACCGTAGAACAAAAAACCAAAAACCAACTTAAAAAGAAGTTTAGTGATTTCGAAATTGGAACGCAAGGGTTATGACAGAATCACGTTCTCCTTAATAACTCCAGGACCAAAAGTCCTAGAATTATGGGGATACCGGCAACCTGTCAAAACCGTTAAGCTGAACCAATTCCGAAACCAAAAACCGAAGAAAAAACCAAAGAGAATTAAATATGATTTTTCGAAATTTCGAAAATTTGGTACAAATTTCCGAAATTCGAAAAAACACAAAAACAACAATAACTTTGTAACCGCTGGAGCAAACCTCACGAAACAAAAGACAACCGCTGGGCACAGCGAATTCGAATACACCCTCCTAAGACCAGCACTATCCTCTTATTTAGGTGGTTCGAAAACCTGTAACCTAACCTAACCTAACCTAACCTAACCTAACCTAACCTAACCTAACCTAACCTAACCTAACCTAACCTAACCTAACCTAACCTAACCTAACCTAACCTAACCTAACCTAACCTAACCTAACCTAACCTAACCTAACCTAACCTAACCTAACCTAACCTAACCTAACCTAACCTAACCTAACCTAACCTAACCTAACCTAACCTAACCTAACCTAACCTAACCTAACCTAACCTAACCTAACCTAACCTAACCTAACCTAACCTAACCTAACCTAACCTAACCTAACCTAACCTAACCTAACCTAACCTAACCTAACCTAACCTAACCTAACCTAACCTAACCTAACCTAACCTAACCTAACCTAACCTAACCTAACCTAACCTAACCTAACCTAACCTAACCTAACCTAACCTAACCTAACCTAACCTAACCTAACCTAACCTAACCTAACCTAACCTAACCTAACCTAACCTAACCTAACCTAACCTAACCTAACCTAACCTAACCTAACCTAACCTAACCTAACCTAACCTAACCTAACCTAACCTAACCTAACCTAACCTAACCTAACCTAACCTAACCTAACCTAACCTAACCTAACCTAACCTAACCTAACCTAACCTAACCTAACCTAACCTAACCTAACCTAACCTAACCTAACCTAACCTAACCTAACCTAACCTAACCTAACCTAACCTAACCTAACCTAACCTAACCTAACCTAACCTAACCTAACCTAACCTAACCTAACCTAACCTAACCTAACCTAACCTAACCTAACCTAACCTAACCTAACCTAACCTAACCTAACCTAACCTAACCTAACCTAACCTAACCTAACCTAACCTAACCTAACCTAACCTAACCTAACCTAACCTAACCTAACCTAACCTAACCTAACCTAACCTAACCTAACCTAACCTAACCTAACCTAACCTAACCTAACCTAACCTAACCTAACCTAACCTAACCTAACCTAACCTAACCTAACCTAACCTAACCTAACCTAACCTAACCTAACCTAACCTAACCTAACCTAACCTAACCTAACCTAACCTAACCTAACCTAACCTAACCTAACCTAACCTAACCTAACCTAACCTAACCTAACCTAACCTAACCTAACCTAACCTAACCTAACCTAACCTAACCTAACCTAACCTAACCTAACCTAACCTAACCTAACCTAACCTAACCTAACCTAACCTAACCTAACCTAACCTAACCTAACCTAACCTAACCTAACCTAACCTAACCTAACCTAACCTAACCTAACCTAACCTAACCTAACCTAACCTAACCTAACCTAACCTAACCTAACCTAACCTAACCTAACCTAACCTAACCTAACCTAACCTAACCTAACCTAACCTAACCTAACCTAACCTAACCTAACCTAACCTAACCTAACCTAACCTAACCTAACCTAACCTAACCTAACCTAACCTAACCTAACCTAACCTAACCTAACCTAACCTAACCTAACCTAACCTAACCTAACCTAACCTAACCTAACCTAACCTAACCTAACCTAACCTAACCTAACCTAACCTAACCTAACCTAACCTAACCTAACCTAACCTAACCTAACCTAACCTAACCTAACCTAACCTAACCTAACCTAACCTAACCTAACCTAACCTAACCTAACCTAACCTAACCTAACCTAACCTAACCTAACCTAACCTAACCTAACCTAACCTAACCTAACCTAACCTAACCTAACCTAACCTAACCTAACCTAACCTAACCTAACCTAACCTAACCTAACCTAACCTAACCTAACCTAACCTAACCTAACCTAACCTAACCTAACCTAACCTAACCTAACCTAACCTAACCTAACCTAACCTAACCTAACCTAACCTAACCTAACCTAACCTAACCTAACCTAACCTAACCTAACCTAACCTAACCTAACCTAACCTAACCTAACCTAACCTAACCTAACCTAACCTAACCTAACCTAACCTAACCTAACCTAACCTAACCTAACCTAACCTAACCTAACCTAACCTAACCTAACCTAACCTAACCTAACCTAACCTAACCTAACCTAACCTAACCTAACCTAACCTAACCTAACCTAACCTAACCTAACCTAACCTAACCTAACCTAACCTAACCTAACCTAACCTAACCTAACCTAACCTAACCTAACCTAACCTAACCTAACCTAACCTAACCTAACCTAACCTAACCTAACCTAACCTAACCTAACCTAACCTAACCTAACCTAACCTAACCTAACCTAACCTAACCTAACCTAACCTAACCTAACCTAACCTAACCTAACCTAACCTAACCTAACCTAACCTAACCTAACCTAACCTAACCTAACCTAACCTAACCTAACCTAACCTAACCTAACCTAACCTAACCTAACCTAACCTAACCTAACCTAACCTAACCTAACCTAACCTAACCTAACCTAACCTAACCTAACCTAACCTAACCTAACCTAACCTAACCTAACCTAACCTAACCTAACCTAACCTAACCTAACCTAACCTAACCTAACCTAACCTAACCTAACCTAACCTAACCTAACCTAACCTAACCTAACCTAACCTAACCTAACCTAACCTAACCTAACCTAACCTAACCTAACCTAACCTAACCTAACCTAACCTAACCTAACCTAACCTAACCTAACCTAACCTAACCTAACCTAACCTAACCTAACCTAACCTAACCTAACCTAACCTAACCTAACCTAACCTAACCTAACCTAACCTAACCTAACCTAACCTAACCTAACCTAACCTAACCTAACCTAACCTAACCTAACCTAACCTAACCTAACCTAACCTAACCTAACCTAACCTAACCTAACCTAACCTAACCTAACCTAACCTAACCTAACCTAACCTAACCTAACCTAACCTAACCTAACCTAACCTAACCTAACCTAACCTAACCTAACCTAACCTAACCTAACCTAACCTAACCTAACCTAACCTAACCTAACCTAACCTAACCTAACCTAACCTAACCTAACCTAACCTAACCTAACCTAACCTAACCTAACCTAACCTAACCTAACCTAACCTAACCTAACCTAACCTAACCTAACCTAACCTAACCTAACCTAACCTAACCTAACCTAACCTAACCTAACCTAACCTAACCTAACCTAACCTAACCTAACCTAACCTAACCTAACCTAACCTAACCTAACCTAACCTAACCTAACCTAACCTAACCTAACCTAACCTAACCTAACCTAACCTAACCTAACCTAACCTAACCTAACCTAACCTAACCTAACCTAACCTAACCTAACCTAACCTAACCTAACCTAACCTAACCTAACCTAACCTAACCTAACCTAACCTAACCTAACCTAACCTAACCTAACCTAACCTAACCTAACCTAACCTAACCTAACCTAACCTAACCTAACCTAACCTAACCTAACCTAACCTAACCTAACCTAACCTAACCTAACCTAACCTAACCTAACCTAACCTAACCTAACCTAACCTAACCTAACCTAACCTAACCTAACCTAACCTAACCTAACCTAACCTAACCTAACCTAACCTAACCTAACCTAACCTAACCTAACCTAACCTAACCTAACCTAACCTAACCTAACCTAACCTAACCTAACCTAACCTAACCTAACCTAACCTAACCTAACCTAACCTAACCTAACCTAACCTAACCTAACCTAACCTAACCTAACCTAACCTAACCTAACCTAACCTAACCTAACCTAACCTAACCTAACCTAACCTAACCTAACCTAACCTAACCTAACCTAACCTAACCTAACCTAACCTAACCTAACCTAACCTAACCTAACCTAACCTAACCTAACCTAACCTAACCTAACCTAACCTAACCTAACCTAACCTAACCTAACCTAACCTAACCTAACCTAACCTAACCTAACCTAACCTAACCTAACCTAACCTAACCTAACCTAACCTAACCTAACCTAACCTAACCTAACCTAACCTAACCTAACCTAACCTAACCTAACCTAACCTAACCTAACCTAACCTAACCTAACCTAACCTAACCTAACCTAACCTAACCTAACCTAACCTAACCTAACCTAACCTAACCTAACCTAACCTAACCTAACCTAACCTAACCTAACCTAACCTAACCTAACCTAACCTAACCTAACCTAACCTAACCTAACCTAACCTAACCTAACCTAACCTAACCTAACCTAACCTAACCTAACCTAACCTAACCTAACCTAACCTAACCTAACCTAACCTAACCTAACCTAACCTAACCTAACCTAACCTAACCTAACCTAACCTAACCTAACCTAACCTAACCTAACCTAACCTAACCTAACCTAACCTAACCTAACCTAACCTAACCTAACCTAACCTAACCTAACCTAACCTAACCTAACCTAACCTAACCTAACCTAACCTAACCTAACCTAACCTAACCTAACCTAACCTAACCTAACCTAACCTAACCTAACCTAACCTAACCTAACCTAACCTAACCTAACCTAACCTAACCTAACCTAACCTAACCTAACCTAACCTAACCTAACCTAACCTAACCTAACCTAACCTAACCTAACCTAACCTAACCTAACCTAACCTAACCTAACCTAACCTAACCTAACCTAACCTAACCTAACCTAACCTAACCTAACCTAACCTAACCTAACCTAACCTAACCTAACCTAACCTAACCTAACCTAACCTAACCTAACCTAACCTAACCTAACCTAACCTAACCTAACCTAACCTAACCTAACCTAACCTAACCTAACCTAACCTAACCTAACCTAACCTAACCTAACCTAACCTAACCTAACCTAACCTAACCTAACCTAACCTAACCTAACCTAACCTAACCTAACCTAACCTAACCTAACCTAACCTAACCTAACCTAACCTAACCTAACCTAACCTAACCTAACCTAACCTAACCTAACCTAACCTAACCTAACCTAACCTAACCTAACCTAACCTAACCTAACCTAACCTAACCTAACCTAACCTAACCTAACCTAACCTAACCTAACCTAACCTAACCTAACCTAACCTAACCTAACCTAACCTAACCTAACCTAACCTAACCTAACCTAACCTAACCTAACCTAACCTAACCTAACCTAACCTAACCTAACCTAACCTAACCTAACCTAACCTAACCTAACCTAACCTAACCTAACCTAACCTAACCTAACCTAACCTAACCTAACCTAACCTAACCTAACCTAACCTAACCTAACCTAACCTAACCTAACCTAACCTAACCTAACCTAACCTAACCTAACCTAACCTAACCTAACCTAACCTAACCTAACCTAACCTAACCTAACCTAACCTAACCTAACCTAACCTAACCTAACCTAACCTAACCTAACCTAACCTAACCTAACCTAACCTAACCTAACCTAACCTAACCTAACCTAACCTAACCTAACCTAACCTAACCTAACCTAACCTAACCTAACCTAACCTAACCTAACCTAACCTAACCTAACCTAACCTAACCTAACCTAACCTAACCTAACCTAACCTAACCTAACCTAACCTAACCTAACCTAACCTAACCTAACCTAACCTAACCTAACCTAACCTAACCTAACCTAACCTAACCTAACCTAACCTAACCTAACCTAACCTAACCTAACCTAACCTAACCTAACCTAACCTAACCTAACCTAACCTAACCTAACCTAACCTAACCTAACCTAACCTAACCTAACCTAACCTAACCTAACCTAACCTAACCTAACCTAACCTAACCTAACCTAACCTAACCTAACCTAACCTAACCTAACCTAACCTAACCTAACCTAACCTAACCTAACCTAACCTAACCTAACCTAACCTAACCTAACCTAACCTAACCTAACCTAACCTAACCTAACCTAACCTAACCTAACCTAACCTAACCTAACCTAACCTAACCTAACCTAACCTAACCTAACCTAACCTAACCTAACCTAACCTAACCTAACCTAACCTAACCTAACCTAACCTAACCTAACCTAACCTAACCTAACCTAACCTAACCTAACCTAACCTAACCTAACCTAACCTAACCTAACCTAACCTAACCTAACCTAACCTAACCTAACCTAACCTAACCTAACCTAACCTAACCTAACCTAACCTAACCTAACCTAACCTAACCTAACCTAACCTAACCTAACCTAACCTAACCTAACCTAACCTAACCTAACCTAACCTAACCTAACCTAACCTAACCTAACCTAACCTAACCTAACCTAACCTAACCTAACCTAACCTAACCTAACCTAACCTAACCTAACCTAACCTAACCTAACCTAACCTAACCTAACCTAACCTAACCTAACCTAACCTAACCTAACCTAACCTAACCTAACCTAACCTAACCTAACCTAACCTAACCTAACCTAACCTAACCTAACCTAACCTAACCTAACCTAACCTAACCTAACCTAACCTAACCTAACCTAACCTAACCTAACCTAACCTAACCTAACCTAACCTAACCTAACCTAACCTAACCTAACCTAACCTAACCTAACCTAACCTAACCTAACCTAACCTAACCTAACCTAACCTAACCTAACCTAACCTAACCTAACCTAACCTAACCTAACCTAACCTAACCTAACCTAACCTAACCTAACCTAACCTAACCTAACCTAACCTAACCTAACCTAACCTAACCTAACCTAACCTAACCTAACCTAACCTAACCTAACCTAACCTAACCTAACCTAACCTAACCTAACCTAACCTAACCTAACCTAACCTAACCTAACCTAACCTAACCTAACCTAACCTAACCTAACCTAACCTAACCTAACCTAACCTAACCTAACCTAACCTAACCTAACCTAACCTAACCTAACCTAACCTAACCTAACCTAACCTAACCTAACCTAACCTAACCTAACCTAACCTAACCTAACCTAACCTAACCTAACCTAACCTAACCTAACCTAACCTAACCTTTTTTTTTTTTTTTTTTTTTTTTTTTTTTTTTTTTTTGACGGAGTGGAAATGCTCTTACGCATCCCCTCGACTTAGGGCTGTCGAGGGGTATGTGGGACTCACTCCTCGAGATGGTATGAGGAGTCACTACCCACTAAAACCACTCCGGCGTTTCTCCCTCCTGCCTGTAGTGGGGACACAGTGTGATCCAGCGGACTTCTATCCACTGTGTCCCCAGGCCGCACCGGCCTAAACATGTGGCCGGTGCTCCCGCGCCGATGAGGGGAAGGGTCGAACGCGGCGATCCTTCCCCCAGACGGGAGGAGTCCAACTGTGGTCCCTACACCACGGACTCCTTAGGGCATGAGACGGGCGAACTGCGCCCGCCTCCTGCCCCTCCGCCTACGCCGGAGCGGGGGTGCGTCGACCTCGTCTTCGCGCTCCCGCTCCGCGGCCTCCTTCTGTGAGATAACTGTCTCGCAGAAGGAGGCCACTGCCTCCCAGGATCTCTCGCTGCGGAGCATGAACGCCACTACGGCGTGCAGCGAGAGATCCTCCACACCTCCCATCTCCATCACCAGGTCTTGGCGCTCCAGATCCCAACGGCCACACTCTTCCAGAGTGTGTTGGGCCGTGTCATCCGGAGCGCCACATTCACTACATTGCGGACTCGGCTCCCTTCCTATCCGGTGCAGGTAGTGGCCGAAACAACCATGTCCGGTCACCACCTGCGTCACCCGGAATCCGAGTCCGCCGTGCCCTCTGTCCAGCCACCCCTCCAGTGACGGGAGGACTGCCCCTATGGTACGGGTTCCATAGGGGGAGTCCTCCAGCTCCTCTTTCCACCTCTCTCTCAGCCGTCTGGCTGCCGTTCGGCGAGCCCCCTCAACCTCCTCGGGGCCAGGGCGGTCCCCACGCGCCCTGGCCTCGGCCCTCACACGGTACGTCTCCGCGTGCACCCCGGCATCCAGCTCCCATGGCGGGGTGCAGGCGAGGACGCACGCCGCCGCGTGTGACACGGTCACATAGGCCCTCGCGATTCGGCAGGCCACTATTCTCTGTGGCCTGCGCAGGAGGGCCTTGTTCCGGGCCGACAATCTATCCGCCCATATGGGGGCCCCGTACAGCGCCATGCTCCGGATGACACCGGCAAACAGGCGCCTGCACGGGGTCCCCGGTCCACCCAGGTTGGGCAACAGCCTCCCAAGGGCCGCCGCCGCGGCCACGATTCGGGGAGCCAACCTACGGAAATGCTCCCCGAAATCCCACTTCCGGTCCAGATCAAGGCCAAGATATTTAATCGTGGCCTTGATCCGGACCCTCTCCCCTCCGATTTGGAGCGTGTCCCCCGCCCCCCGCCCCCAACCTCGGCCACCGAATACGATGGCCTCAGTTTTGGCGAGGGACACGCCCAAACCCAACAGGCCAATGCGGCCGACCGCGAGTTCCGCCGCGACCTCCGCCCTCCTCTTCGCCTCGCGGAACTCCTTCCCCCGCACTGCCACCATAGTGTCATCGGCATAACATATGGTGACCGTGCGGGGAAGCTGCACCCCCCGTATGGCCCAATCATACCCGATGTTCCACAGGAGGGGTCCGAGCACGGACCCCTGTGGAACACCGCATGTCATATTTCGGGCCATAATTCCCCCCTCCGTCTCGTAGAGCACTACCCTATCTGTAAGGTAGTGCTCCACAACCCTCCTCAGGTAGGGAGGCACTCGGTGGTAAATGAGTGCCTCCCTTATCACCCCGTAGGGGAGGGTGCCAAACGCGTTGGCGATATCTAACGATACCGCCACCACACCCTCCCCCCTGCCTGCTGCGTCTTCGCTGAAGTCCCTGAGGGACTTCAGCGCGTCCATCGTGGACCGCCCCTCCCGGAACCCGTACTGCCGATCGCACAGGTCCGGGCCCGCACCGTTCAGGTGGTCGACGATGCGGCTGGACAGGATCCGCTCCAGCATTTTCCCCACCTCGTCCAATAGGACGATGGGGCGATAGCCGGAGGGACTGTCCGCAGGGCGGCCCTCTTTGCGCAGCAGGCACAATCTCCCCTCCTTCCAGCATCTCGGGAATCGCCCCTCCTTCAGACAATCGTCGTACAGGAGTTTGAGGCGGTTCCCGAGATGCTGCAGGGCTACCGGGAGGACTCTCCCCGGCACCCCGTCCGGCCCTGGGGCCTTCTTCCGTCCCCGTAGGCGGTCTATGGCCCACTTGAACTCGTCGTCCGTGATGGGCGGGACGACGAGTTCACGCGGGGCCGGCTCCGCCGAGTGGATGGACATACTCGGCGGAGCAAACTCCGGCACTACGGGGAACAATCCCTCCACCACTCGCGCGAGGAGTTCCGGCTCCAGCGAGTCCATGGGGGGGGCATGCTGCATCCGGTTCCGGACCAGCTTGTACGGCCTCCCCCATGGGTCTCTGTCCAGTGTGGCCAGGAACTCCTCGCGCGCCTCCTCCTTCCTTCGGGAGATCTCCTTCTGGAGATCTCCCTTTGCCCTCCTGAGGGCCTCATATAGGAGGCCCTCCTCCTCCGCCGTATGCCGACGGCGCCTGCAGCGGGTGTAGGCCCGGCGAGCACGGTTACCGGTGGCACGGAGAGCCGCAATCTCTTCCGTCCACCAGTAGACCTGCCTCCTCGCCGGCACCCGCCGCGTCCGAGGCATCGAAGCGTCGCACACCTCCTGCATCGTCGCCCGGAAGTGTGCCGCACGCTCCTCTACCTCGGCGCCCCTCGGCAGGGGCTCCCCCCACGCCTGGACCGCGGCCGCCTCCTCCACCATCTCCGGGTCCAGGCGCGAGACGGTCCACCTCGGAAGCTGCGAGGTGGCCCGCCTCCCCCTCCTCAGGCCTGGCGGTGCTGCGCCGCCGGCCGTGGTGTGGACCCTCATCCGAACGTATAGATGATCGGAGAGGGTCTCCACGTCCTCCAGGACACGCCAATCAGCGATGCGTGCGGCGATTGCGGGGGTGGCGAACGAAACGTCCACAATCGACCCCCCCTGCCGCCGCACGCATGTGTTGGTCGTGCCCCGGTTCAGCACCGCCAGACCTGTTGCGACCGTCCATTCCCCAAGGGCTTCGCCCTTGGGGTTTGAGACGGCCGACCCCCACATCGGGCTCTTGGCGTTGAGGTCCCCCAGCACGATGACCTGTGCCGGGTTCCCTCGCCTCACCACTCCTCCTACCACCTCTAAAAAGGCCTCGAACTCTCGCAGCGGCCGATTTGGGGAGAAATACACCCCCACAAGGAGGGTATCTCCCCATTTGGCCGCCGCGAGCCCCGGCCCCCGCTCCACCTGCGTGAGGGGGAGAGCATCCCCCCCTCTCGGCCCCACAATTGCCACTGAGCCGTCCGTCGCCCCGACCCAGTTGGACTGGGGAGGGACGAAGTACGGCTCCGCCAGGATCGCAACGCCAATGCTCCACTCGGCCATGACCTGCATTAGCAGGTCCTGGGCGCGAGCAGAGTGGTTGGCGTTGCCCTGTAGGATGTCTAAATACCGGTGTACTGGCATTTAGACATCCATGCGTGTTACTTCCGGGGCCGGTGTGGCGCGACTGTTGTTGGCCGCCGCCGGGGCGACGGCTGGGGGCTCCCTCCCTCGGACTTCTGGGGGGGCGCACGAGATGCCCCCCATCATGTGCCCCGCGGGGCGCTTGGCCAGGTGGCACACCGCACAGAAGGCCTTTACCTCCTTGCAATCCGCCATCCTGTGGCCGGGCTTGCTGCACCTAAAGCACAGCTCGCTACGGTCCACAGGTGACGGACACATGGCCCTCGTGTGCCCCTGGCCTAGACAACGGTAGCAGCGCATCGCTACCGTGTCCACCGTCTTTATTTGGGCCGCCGACCACCCCACAATAATACGCCCCTCTGCGAGGAGGGCGTTGGCCGCGGTGACCGGGCACTGCACCAGGGCCGACCCTGTGCCGTTGCGCAGCACCCGGATTTTCCCCACCTTGAGGTCTGCAGTCGTGCAGCCGCCCTTGGTGGCAATCGCCACCGCCACCGCCTCCGAGGTGGCCGTCTCATCCAGGCCCGTCACCTGGATGCCAGCCATCTTGACGGGCCTGTAAACATGCGCCACGTCGCCGACAAGCTCCCCGATCCTCCGGCAGAGTTCGTCGGCCATGCGGCCTCCGTTCTCCCCTGGGACCTCGATGATTCTGGCCCCAGTGGCCGTCTTCCGGACCCGGACATGGTCCAGCCCTACCTCGGCCAGGCCGAAGGAAGTGGTGGCCTTGGTCATGACGGAGGCATACGACGCCTCCGCCTCCGGCTTTAGGGCCACCACGACCGCCGCCGTGTTCGGCGCTGCCAACTTTCTTGGCTGGGGGGCGGACTTTTTGGCTGCAGCTACCGGTGCTGCAGCCGACTTGGGGCCCTTCCCCTTTCCCCTCCCTTTCCGCACCACCTCTACCCAGGACGCCTGGGGAGGTGGTTGCGCCGTCGGTGTCCCGTTCGAGTCGGGAGCGGGCCTCGGGGGCTTGGTGGCCGGCCCTGGAGAGGGCACGGCCGCACTCTTCTGAGCGCTCTTCGCAGGAGGGGTCTGCTTCGCGATCGGCACCGCCCGCGGCACGGCCGCTGGCCCAGGCTGGGCAGCAGGGGTACCGGCAGCCGCAGCCGCAGCCCTCTTTCTGTCCGCCGCCAGGGATGGGCGGAGGATAGGTTCCGCGGGGAGACGCTTTTCCAGCTCCCCGAGCCGGACATTCAGCATCTCCCCCATGCCGCGGAACCTATCGTGAATAACCTCCCCTAGTGATAGGAAGAGCTCCTTCTTGAGCTCCCCTATCACTGCCACAAGATCCTGGGCCCCACCAGCCAGCGGCGCCGGAGTTGCGGGAGGAGTGGCCTTCCTGTCGGAGAACGCCGACCGCAGGGCCTTCGTCTCCGACCGGAGGATCGCCATCTGCTCCCGCATCCTCTTATTGTCGGCCCTCAAAATCCTCAACTCCTCAGTCTCCGTGCGGGACTGGAGGAATTCCGTGGCCTCCAGGATGTCCTGGCAGGCCACGTTCATCCTCCCCCACACTTCCCCTTTCAGGTTGCCGCATTTCGCGGCCTCCTTCAGTATAACGCGGGCGGCAGAGCGCGCGCTCTCAAGCCACCCGTCTCTGTCCGCTTCCGCTTCGCTAGCGGGACTGCGCTCCCTCGATATGTCCGCTTTCGCTCCCCTCCCCCTTCTCGGGGAAGAACGAGAGCCTCGTGAGCCACGCGCTCCCAGCGTTGGGAAGCTCACTCTGTACTCGGCCGCCGCGTCCGCGTCCGCCTCGAATTCCGCGAACTCCAGTTCGCGGAGCTTCGACTTGGCCGCGGCCAGCCCCGAGTACGCCCCTTTCGGCTGCGAAACCCTCCCCCTACGAGCCGAGTTGACCTTCGCCGACTCGTGCTCGTCCCCCCCTGCGGCAATGGGCCGCTTAGAAGCGCGACCGTACGTCGCCCCTCCCTCCCTGGAGACCACCGTCTCCATCTCCGCTTCGTCCGAGGAAGAGTCGGACAGGTTGACCTGTACGGTCGCCCTGGCCTCCCCTTCCTCATACCCGGCCATAGAAGGCCCCGCCTCCATGACCCCCTTCGTTTCCCCCCACTCAGCCCCCTCCAGCAGGAAGGATGGCTGAGAAATGGGAAAAAAGAAAAATCAAAAAACTCGCTAGTATGAAAAAACGGTCAAGAGCGAGTCGACCGAATTTACAAACTTAAGCAAATTTTCGGGAGAAAATTAATTTCTCCCGAACCCCCCCACGTAATACGGCGCGAGTGGTGTCGTTCGACAGCACTCGCGACCGGCTACCCCCAAACAAATTCCCTAAAATCCCCTCCCTTTCCTGCAGGAGATACAACCCTCGGAAAAATTTTACAAATTTAACCGAAAGTTGGACGACACTGCAGGAAAAGAATAGCAATCCGCTATTTGCCTAATAACTTTGGACACGAGTGTCCAAAAATTATGCGGCAAATAGCAGCGCACGCACCCTCCCGAGCTCTAACAGATACAAGAAGAAAAACACGAAAAAACCAAAAACCGTAAAACAAAAAACCAAAAACCAACTTAAAATGAAGTTTAGTGATTTGAAAATTGGACCGCACGGTCAAAGACAGAAATGTTCCCCCCCCAATAACTCCAGAACTAGAAGTCCTGGAGCTACCCGACAAAGAACAAACCTGTAAAGACCGCGGAGCAGACCAATTTCCAAATCAAAAAACAAGAGAAAAGACAACAGAGAATTAAATACGAATTTTTGAATTTTCGAAAATTTGTAACAAATTTTCGAAAACACAAAAAACAGAAAAATGAAGATAACTCGACAACCGAAAAAGCGAACCGCACGAAACAAAGAACACCCTCTGGGCACAGTGAATCCGGATCTACCCTCCTAGTACCAGCACTATCCTACTATTTAGGTGGTCCGAAAACCTGTAACCTAACCTAACCTAACCTAACCTAACCTAACCTAACCTAACCTAACCTAACCTAACCTAACCTAACCTAACCTAACCTAACCTAACCTAACCTAACCTAACCTAACCTAACCTAACCTAACCTAACCTAGCCCGAAAATAACGTCTCGGACACTACATTTCTGGTCAACACAGAACAAAATAGATTGATCACAAAGATGGACGAGTACTCTGCACTGATAGTGGAGAATAATAAAAGAATGGCGGAATTGAGAGAGGATCTACAAAAACAAAAGGAGACCTCGTACGCTGCTGTAGCAGCAGGTCCCCCTAGGAGGCAGCCCCCGGTACAGAGCGCACTACACTCAGTAGTGATAACGTCAAAGAATGACACGGAAACCGGGGAAGAAGTGCTCAACAGAATCCGCAAAGCAGCAAACGCAAAAGATGGCGGTATATCCATTGACAGAATCCGCAAAGCGCGGGACAGGAAGGTAATAGTGGGTTGCAGAACAGAGGAGGAGAGGAGGAAGATTCAGGAACGCTTGAAGTGTAGGGATGATCACCTCGTGGTCGAGGAAGTGAAAAATAAGGACCCTATGGTGGTTCTCAGGGACGTGTTACTGTGTAACACGGATGAGGACATCCTCACAGCCCTGAGAAACCAGAACAAGGATGTTTTTCGCGGCCTCGAAAACGAGGAAGATCGGGTAGAAATCCGCTTTCGAAAGCGGACTAGAAACCCCCACACCAGCCATGTCGTGCTGAGGGTGTCCCCCGCAATATGGGGTCGAATGATCGACACAGAGGCTGTGCACATAGATATACAGCGTATTAAGGTAGCAGACCAATCACCGTTAGTCCAGTGCTCGATGTGTTTGGGCTACGGACACGGGAAACGCTTCTGTAAAGAAACGGTTGAGAAGTGCAGCCACTGTGGGGGACCCCACATGCGAAATCAGTGCGCAGACCTGCTTGCTGGTGCAGCCCCATCATGCACAAACTGTGTAGCGGCCAAAATGGAGAACGCGGAGCACAATGCCTTCAGTCAGGAGTGTCCGGTGAGGCGGAAATGGGAGGCACTAGCGAGGGCTAAAACGCAGTATTGCTAAGGTGGTCGCCAGCGGCTCAAAGGCAGGCAACCCCACCAGATGCGCATCATATGCAGTGGCCCAAATCAACCTCCAAAGAAAGGAATTGGCAACACACGAACTCATGATTGAGGCCAATGAGCGAAAAATTACCTTCGCACTGCTCCAGGAGCCCTATGTCGGCGGAATCAGAAGAATGAAGAACTACCGTGGAGCGAGAGTCTACCAATGCGCGGACGATGGAAGTGGGACTGTGAAGGCAGCGGTAGTCGTTTTTGACAACGATCTAGATGTCATCCAGTGCCCGAAACTTACTACCAACAACATCGCGGTGGTAAGGATCCGGTCTAGCGCTTGGGAAATCGCAGTAGTCTCTTTTTACTTCGAACCAGACCAGCCGATAGAGCCATACTTGGAGCAGCTATTTAAAATTAGTGAGGAATTGGGCCCCAGAGGACTGCTAATGGGAGGAGATGCGAACGCAAAGAATACCTGGTGGGGAAGTCCAACAGTAGACCACAGGGGGGAGGAGCTGGTCGGAACGTTGGACGAGCTTAGCATGCCGGTACTCAATGTAGGAAACACACCTACCTTCGACACCGTTAGAGAGAACAAGGAGTACACCAGCTTTGTAGACGTGACAGCTTGTTCGCTGGATATGCTGCCCCTGGTACACAGCTGGAGAGTGGAACGGGGCTTCGTGAGCTCGGACCACAACGGCATCTTAATGAAAGTGAATCTGCATAAGGGAAATAAACTCAACACTGAAAGAACAACTAGGAAATTTAATACAAAGAAAGCAAATTGGACCCTATTCAGTGAAAAACTGACTCAACTAAATCAGGACAGTAAATTAAATAAAACTAAAATAGACGAAATTAATAACAAACACGATCTGGAACAATTAATTAATACATATACATACAATATTAATAAAGCCTGTTCGGAAGCAATTCCAAAACTCAAAACTAAGCAGAAACTTACCATGCCGTGGTGGTCTGAGGAGCTAAAGGAGATGAAGCGAGGAGTTGTAACCAGAAGGCGTCGGATTCGATGTGCAGCGCCAATCAGGAGGGCAAAGGTCATCGAAGAGTACCTGCAAGCAAAAGAAGCGTATGAACTGGAAGCCAAGAAAGCCCAGATAGCCAGCTGGAAGCAATTCTGTGAAAAGCAAGACAGGGAAGGAATGTGGGAAGGCATCTACCGAGTAATAGGAAGGACCGCCAAAAGAGAAGAGGATTTGCCACTGAGCAAGGAGGGTGTACTCTTAGAACCCAAAGAATCGGCAACCTTACTAGCAGAGACGTTCTATCCCGAAGACACCCAAGATGGGGAAAACGACGACCACCGCCAAATAAGGGAAGAAGCTGAGAAAGTGAATGCAAGAAGTGATGGTGAGCATCACGACCCACCATTCACTCAAGTGGAGCTAAAGACCGCGGTGGGGGGTTTCAACCCAAAGAAGGCCCCCGGGGCGGATGGCTTCACTGCCGACATCTGCAGTCGGGCGATTTTCCAGGATCCGAATGTGTTCCTTGCCCTGGCGAATAAGTGCCTAGAGCTGGAGTACTTCCCGAACATCTGGAAGGAAGCTATAGTGGTGGCACTTAGGAAACCGGGCAAGGAGGACTATACAAACCCCAAGGCGTACAGACCGATAGGTCTACTGCCGGTATTGGGGAAGATCCTGGAAAAGATGATGGTGGCAAGGGTTAAATTCTATATTATACCGCGGATCAGTACTCGCCAGTACGGCTTTATGCCCCAGCGAAGCACCGAGGATTCCCTCTGTACACTGGTGAACCACATTAATGAGAAGTTGGAGCGGAAGAAGCTCATTACTGTGGTCTCGCTGGATATAGAGGGGGCCTTCGATAGCGCATGGTGGCCAGCCATAAAAGTCAGACTGGCTGAGGAAAAATGTCCGGTGAATATAAGAAGATTACTTGCCAGCTATCTCGACTGCAGAAAGGTCAGAGTGAGGTATGCCGGGGAAGAGTGCACAA